>CATNEM010000332.1:770000-807500 GCA_950096795.1 Macrostomum cliftonense
TAACAGACAGACAGATGGGTAGACAGAAGACGGCTTGGCTTTCAGCCCCACTTTTGCCTTTCCGGGTGCCAGCGCACTGCAGTAGCTAAAAACAAGCCTGCGGGTGTCAAAAGGCGCCTGCAATTATCAGCTTAAATTTCCTTTAGCAAAAAACTGTTGCGGTTAAAGTTTTCCCACGAATTATTCACTTGAAACCCGATATCGCCTGACCTGCGTGGCCTGATGTATGGAGCGAAGTCATTCTCTCAGATATTTATAAACTTTTGCTAGTGCGTCTTGCTACACTCAAAATAGCATTGGATACAAGTTCGTACATTTTGGCTGGCCTACTTGTTATTCGAAGTTATTCGAACTTTTCGTTCATTCGGGTGGCGTGTTGATGGCGCGAATATTCGGGTTTTTTGGCGCCAATTTCCTGCTCTCTCGCTCTGAGGCCTGAGAGCATACAGTTTCATGCTAATTGGCCCCGTGATTCTTGTTTTTGTTGGCTGCCATTTAAATCACATTCAAAGAGAAAATGTGTGCTTAGGCGTCTTAGGACTGTGTACTTAAGTGTGCGTTGAAAAAAGTAGTCTTATAAGTTTGCTGCCTTCATACTGCTGCTTCCATGCTTCTCCGACAGAAATGGGGTCAGGGATTTGATGAGAGACTGGAAATCCGGGTAGAAACCCCGTAGGGAGAGTAGATTAAGGGAGCGAGTAGATTAGAGGCATTTAGAAGATAGAGAAAAGACAGGGAAAGAGTAGAGTAGAGATATGGAGAGAGCAGAGGCAGGGAGAGAGTAGAGGAGATGCAGGGAGAGAGTAGAGTAGAGGCAGGGAGAGAGTAGAGGAGATGCAGGGAGAGAGTAGAGGAGATGCAGGGAGAGAGTAGAGGAGATGCAGGGAGAGAGTAGAGGAGATGCATGGAGAGAGTAGAGGAGATGCAGGGAGAGAGTAGAGTAGAGGCAGGGAGAGAGTAGAGGAGATGCAGGGAGAGAGTAGAGGAGATGCAGGGAGAGAGTAGAGTAGAGGCAGGGAGAGTGTAGAAGAGATGGAGAGAGTAGACAGGCAGGGAGTGAGTAGATAAAAGAGAATAGACGAGCTCAACCGTTGCCATGCAAAATCCGTCTCATATCCAGGCGACCGGTCAGAAGCTCGGCCTCCCCAGAGGTCGCGCCTCTTGCCTCAAAGGCCGCCGCTGCCGCCGCCATCAGCCACGAATATTCTAGTTTCCGATGGCGCGAAAGGTGGCTCCGTCAGCGAAGATTTGGCCAGCTCCCACCGTCGTCAGCTCGATGGCGCCGCTGCAGCCGCCGCCGCATCAGCGCCAGCTGCCTCAACCGACTCGGCTAGCGGCGGCCGGATTCCAGTCGGCGCGTTCCTGGCCGCCCTGCCCGCACTGCTGGCCTTCGGCTTCGCTGCCGGCTTCCTAGCTGGCCGGCGGCTGCGCAGGAGGCAGAGGAGGCGGAGGCGGCAGACGCAGCAGCCGGAGCCGCCGCCCCCAGTCGCCGACAATTCAGCTTCGGGCTCGTCTCTGTTGAAGTCGCGACAAGCCGACAAGCGAAGCGCCGCCAACGACTACGCCACCCACCCGCCGGCGCCGCTGGTGCAGCTCCGCAACGCCGCCGCCCCCGCCGCTTTGTCACCGTTGGACGACTGGAGACCGCCGAGTTTTGACAGCCTGGCCGCGGCTGACGCATTCGCCGACTGTCCGCCCGTGGATCATCGGATTAGCGAATGGGATTTGATCTGAGACGCTGATCTGCCGCCCACTTCATTCCCTCCCTTCATCCGCTTTCCCTGCCTCCATCCTATCGATCCCTTCATCTTCCTGTCTTCGCTTGCTCCCTTGATCTTCTTCCCTTCACTCCATTGATCTTCTTCCCTTCACTCCATTGATCTTCTTCCCTTCACTCCATTGATCTTCTTCCCTTCACTCCATTGATCTTCTTCCCTTCACTCCTTTGATCTTCTTCCCTTCACTCCTTTGATCTTCTTCCCTTCACTCCTTTGATCTTCTTCCCTTCACTCCTTTGATCTTCTTCCCTTCACTCCATTGATCTTCTTCCCTTCACTCCCTTGATCTTCTTCCCTTCACTCCATTGATCTTCTTCCCTTCACTCCTTTGATCTTCTTCCCTTCACTCCCTTGATCTTCTTCCCTTCACTCCTTTGATCTTCTTCCCTTCACTCCTTTGATCTTCTTCCCTTCACTCCATTGATCTTCTTCCCTTCACTCCATTGATCTTCTTCCCTTCACTCCATTGATCTTCTTCCCATCACTCCCTCTTTTATCATTATTTTGTTCCTATTTGACGCCTCCAATCGGTACGTTAAAACTGTTTAAGTTTTAAGCATCTTTCCATTTCTCACAATCTCAAAGTCAGCCTCGCACTTTGAAATCATTTACCGGCAGATTTCTGAACAGTCTGATTAGCTTTTCAGAGCAGAAAATTCCTACTAGATTCGTGTTCAGTAGACAAGCAGTAGTATCCTGCGTAAATTATGCTTGCCATTTGCCGCGGCTGTACAGTTTGTTGCTCACAACTCTAGCTTCTCAGATAATTTGTTTTACTGTGCGTTTCGCTCTCGATGCATAATTTTCTGGTCTTCTAAAAGCTTTCTTTTACCTGCAGTTTGTTTTTTTTAAGTCTTCTTTTGCCAAAATTTGCCTGCGTATTATAACCGTTTCTATGTTTGCTTCGCAACTCGTATTGTAAGCTTTGAGCGTAAATAAGGAATCTCATTTTTTAGTTTTGCTTGCGAAAATTGTCACCAGCATAGTGTATACTATATGGCACTGCCTTGAAATGCATTGAAGTATTTCAAGAATAAAAATACCTTATCTATTTATTTTTTTCCTATTATCAAGCAGAAGCAACTAGTCTTAGATTTTTCTGAAGCAATTTTTTAGCAACGCTTTTTCCTGCTTTGTTTTAATTTTGTCACTCATGTGACAGCTCTATTTACGGTTAGTTTATCTGCTAGGCCTAGATGAGCACTGCAATTTATTCATCGTATTCTAACTAATTCTGCACCCTACAGCTGTTGCTTATCAAGCATTCTTAGCCTGTTTTGTTTACAGATTTTTATTTCTTTTTTTTTAGTTTGAAAAATTCTTTTGTCCTTTTTGGAGCAATGTTGTATAAAAATTTATTGATTTCGCGTTTAGAATTTTTGTATGTAAGAAACGAATTTAGTACGAAAGTGCAATAATAAATTTTTACTTCTAGCTGTGCAAGTTTTGATGCCGAGTTTGTCTCTGTAATTAGCTTGTTCCACTGCAATGGGCATTTTATTCGCGAGTTTCGTTTTGGTCTTTGCATTTTTTAGAAGCAGTATTTAATCTGGGGCAGGGGGGACAGGGAGGACTGGGCAGGGGGGACAGGGAGGGGACTGGGCAGGGGGAACAGGGAGGACTGGGCAGGGGGAACAGGGGGGACTGGGCAGGGGGAACAGGGAGGGGACTGGGCAGGGAGGACTGGGCAGGGGGGACAGGAAGGACTGGGCAGGGGGAACAGGGAGGACTGGGCAGGGGGAACAGGGGGGACTGGGCAGGGGGAACAGGGAGGGGACTGGGCAGGGAGGACTGGGCAGGGGGGACAGGGAGGACTGGGCAGGGGGGACAGGGAGGGGACTGGGCAGGGGGGACAGGGAGGACTGGGCAGGGGGGACAGGGAGGGGACTGGGCAGGGGGGACAGGGAGGGGACTGGGCAGGGGGGACAGGGAGGACTGGGCAGGGGGGACAGGGAGGACTGGGCAGGGGGAACAGGGAGGACTGGGCAGGGGGGACAGGGAGGACTGGGCAGGGGGAACAGGGAGGGGACTGGGCAGGGAGGACTGGGCAGGGGGGACAGGAAGGACTGGGCAGGGGGGACAGGGAGGGGACTGGGCAGGGGGGACAGGGAGGACTGGGCAGGGGGAACAGGCGGACTGTGCTGGGGACTGTATCTAAATGATTATATTTGCTGTATGCATAGTCAATCAATTATAGTTAATTATTATTAATTAGTTATTAATAGACGGCCACGAACACAAAATTTTTTGATTTGTTTTCCCATCATATGACTATTTAAAATAAAATCGTTTTTTTCTAAATATAAAGAAAAATAAACTTAGACATTGGACAAGAACTGTAGTAGGGAACGAAACAAGCGATGAAATAAAATAGTGCTAAAACATGGGTGGAAATAAGTTGTCTAAATTTTAAAAGCAGAAATTAATGTCATAATAGTGGAACATATCGGTGCATGTTTTATCGGAAAAAGTTACACGCAATTTTTGCTACTAAACATACACTCTTTTGCGTTAGTAGTATGGATAGACAATTGTGCTTTGATGGAAATATTTAACATCGAATCAATTGAAATTTTCGCTCTAAAACTGATTATTACATTCAAATTCACATTACGCTACTGGCTAAAGTAGTGTTACAGAAATATTAAGCAATAAAAGCCCAGCGCTACCATATTTAAACGAAAAATGAGTCATTGTCAATTAAATTATGCCTAGGAGCATACGCAAATATTAGCATTTTCTGGTCCCAACTAGGAATCCGATTTTAACAAAACAAACAGCGGTTCAGCCTTATTTCATAAGCAAAATAAAAAAAAAACATAAATCTACGCATTGGTAATTCAGTCAGCCACCATCCTAGGCAGTAATGCCGCTAGCCAAACTTGGAAAAAAATCAATAGAACTCCGGCCAACATCCTCATTTCTTATTCAGACTGGCCACCAGGCGCACCAGCACGTCCGGGTCCCAGTAGGCAATCACGCCCTGCATGTTGCACCAGGCGTTGGAGCCGGCCGCCTTCGGCTCAGCTTTGTGATAAGTCAGCTGCAGGTCGCGCAGGACTCGGTCCCGGTCGGCGCCATCGGTGAGATCGGCTGTGAGAGCCGGCTGCTGCTTGACCACTCCGCCGCCTTGGGAGCGCAGAATGGCGTGCGGCGCGCACGTGTCCCACCTGTAGGTGTTGTCCTTGGACAGCACGTAGGCCGAGCAGAGCCTGTCAATCACGCACAGCAGCTTGTAGCCGGCGCCCGGGGCGGTCAGGATGTCGAAGCTCTCGCACAGGTAGGTTCCCAGCTTCTTGCAGTCGGACATTGAAGTCACCACGGCTGGCTTCTCCGCCTCGCCTACAGGCGGCTCCGAGCGGCCGAGCGGCACGCTGGAGATCTTCGTGTCGCCGATGCAGGCGCCCCACACCATGCGCCCGCTCCAGCTGCGTGGTTTGTTTAGTTGAGGTTGAAAAACTAATGAAAATCGCTCGCAGCTCAGTCAGCAGTTTCCTTTGCCAGATTCTACTGCCTATTCGACGAGTTGCGATCAATAGGGGATCATTTCTGTCAGGACTCAGCCCTACCTTAGACCCCCGCCAATAATCCCACAGAGGATCCTAAAGATACAGTGAAATCCCAGTATTTTATTCCTTCGCCCCTCCCATACGTCTAACTCTGTGAAGACACGACCTGCCGCGCGGGGATATTGGGATCTTCTGCGCACGCGATGGTGACCGGGGGAGGAGGAGGGGCTGTGGGCATTTTGATTAAACCCCCCCCCCCGACAGGCCAGCCGAGCTGCTCAGGAAATGAGCGCGGAAGGCGCTGCTGAGGGCACGTCGGATCATGGGCCAGATGATCCTGGAATCTCTCCTGGGGCTGGGGATTTTGCATTCGGCCTGAATTAAGACAATGTCAGCGAATTTTAAATTGGTGCGAAATTTATTTTTTTACACTGGCTTGGACAATACTCAGATATTAATTCCCTGCCAAAGTACTTAGGAGGAAAAGCTCACGCTTTGCCGTCCTCGGTCTTGAAGAACGGCTGGTTGATGACGCCGATGATGGGCAGGCCGGTGGACCTCTCGTACACGCCGATCAGCACCGTCACATTTGGCAGCCCGTTCTGGCTGATGTTCTCGCCGGGACGGAATTCCGGATCCCGGCTGCCGGAGATGTACTCGGCAGTGCCGTCTGCGGTTGCGGCGGAAATTGGGGCTTCGTTGGGCTGCGGCCGTTCAGTTCCTCCGCCTGCTTTAACTGTATCTTCGCTTTTATCTGCCTCGCTACAGCCTCCACATCTCCTCTCCCCTCTCGCACCCTTCTTCTCTCCATCTTGTCTCTCATCTCCTTCTCTCTACTCTTGTCTCTCATCTCCTTCTCTCTACTCTTGTCTCTCATCTCCTTCTCTCCCTCTATTCTCTTATCTTCTTCTCTCTCCTATCCACATCTTTTTCCATCCCATCCTCTTTTGCTATATTCTTCTCTTTATTTTCTCCCCCCTCTCCTCCTTCCCTCCCTATCTTATCTCCTTTTTAAATTCCCGCCTGTTTTCCTTTACTTTCTGATCTAAGTCTACGTCTATTTCCTCTTCAATCTTTCTAGTGTTCTCTCCTATCTTTTCTCCCCTCTGCTTGTCTCCGCTGATTCTTATTCTATCCTCTCAATCACACTATCAATCACATTCCTTCTCCCCTTCTGTATTTCCTCGTTCTACGCCGTCTCGTCTTGTTCATCTAGACAAGTTTGTTAATCTTCATTCGCATTCTATGCTCTGACATGCAATCCTCTTTTGCGGCATAACTTATGGGAACAAATAGAAAGCCGATTGGGGACTCCACCCAAGTAGCTGCAACCTCACCAATCGGATCAATCCAGATCCCAATCTCCTTTTTGTCCAGCTGCAGGGACTCCAGACTCTCCAGCTCCGCCGGGCGCGGCACGGAGACCTCCTCGTGTACCAGGTTGGCCAGGGTGCTGGCGGCTCGCTCGTTTCCGTCAAGAATTTTGCCTGTGGAGAAACACTTCTTCTGCTTTGTATCAAAACGTTTTAAGACCATCCTTTATATGGTACTATATCTAGAGACTAGACTAACCTAGGGAAGAGTACTAATAGATAGTTTTAAAATTACGAGGTAATGACACCAATTAGATAGATAGATAGATAGATAGATAGATAGATAGATAGATAGATAGATAGATAGATAGATAGATAGATAGATAGATAGATAGATAGATAGATAGATAGATAGATAGATAGATAGATAGATAGATAGATAGATAGATAGATAGATAGATAGATAGATAGATAGATAGATAGATAGATAGATAGATAGATAGATAGATAGATAGATAGATAGATAGATAGATAGATAGATAGATAGATAGATAGATAGATAGATAGATAGATAGATAGATAGATAGATAGATAGATAGATAGATAGATAGATAGATAGATAGATAGACAGATAGATAGATAGATAGATAGATAGATAGATAGATAGATAGATAGATAAATAGATAGACAGATAGATAGATAGATAGATAGATAGATAGATAGATAGATAGATAGATAGATAGATAGTTAGTTAGATAGATACATAGATAGATAGATAGATAGATAGATAGATAGATAGATAGATAGATAGATAGATAGATAGATAGATAGATAGATAGATAGATAGATAGATAGATAGATAGATAGATAGATAGATAGACAGATAGATAGATAGATAGATAGATAGATAGATAGATAGATAGATAGATAGATAGATAGATAGATAGATAGATAGATAGATAGATAGATAGATAGATAGATAGATAGATAGATAGATAGATAGATAGATAGATAGATAGATAGATAGATAGATAGATCTTGCAGCAAGTCCAAGCACGTACACAACAGCGCCGTAGTCTTCTTCTTGTTGTCCTTTATCTCCAGGCTGAACGTTTCTCCGGCAAAATTGGTGAATTTGTTATTTTCCTCTCCGGTCACGCGTTTGCCAAGGCCGGAAAACTGCGCAGGCGAAATTCGGGGCAGAGTAATAAATGTGATTGGTGAAAAAAGAGTGGGCGCCTGAAATTTACGCTTTTATTCATCGCACAATAATGAAGCTCATTTGGTGGCCTGAATTTGGGAGCAATCAAATAATTCACTGAATCGCTGATTTTGAAGTATTGCGAAAATTGCTCATAAACGATGGCTGAAAACTTCAAGGTGTTACAGTAACGAAGTATTTTTGTGCTAGGAGGATAAAAAGGCGTAGCTTATTTCCTGTTTGTGTTCTTGATTATTATAAAAAAAGTTTAATAAGGATAAAAACCCATTAGCAGAGCGTATTTTCCACTGCAGCCTTGTTTCCTTAATTCGAAACATCTCGCATATTGAATTGGCTCGGCATTTTTTAAGTCCCTCAGCTATGATTTATGTGGAATTTTTTCTGCGGCAGGCTTCGAGCGGATTAGGAATCCGATTTGTCGGATGGCTTTGAAGTATTTTTTTGGTTTTTTTTCTAAGGCCTGGACGCGCGCTATTTTTGTCAAGCAGTGCCGCGCCGCTTCTGTCACCCGCTGACCTCAATTTTCCCCTCGCGGCCTCGCCTAGGGAGCTTGGCAAGGCGTTGGGGTTGGGGCGAAGATATATAGCCTGAGGGGGGGGGCTGCTGCACTTTTGAGCCGCCTATCAACCCGGGGGGAAGCGTTGGGGAAGAAGCTTGCGCGGCAATCGAATGGGAAGGCTTGTCAGCCTGTTCCCATCGCCCCGTGAGAATGAAGTGGTTCCTTCCAGAGCGGCGGAAAATGAAAGGGAACCGGTGAGCGGGATTAAGGACAGAGTGCGATGCAGGAGAGTAGTCTCTCTACTGGGATTTGAGTGCCTATGGAATAATCCCCCAAAATGGCATTTCCCAGCTCCATGGAAATCGCACTTGTGGGAGTGGTGGGGCATCCGCAAATGGATGGAGGAAAATTATGGGTTGCTTTATTGCAATGGGTGAGCATTAATTACATGTGTCTAAGGCTATTAATAGATTAAGGCAAATGAGTGAGAGAGTGAGTGAGTGAGTGAGTGAGTGAGTGAGTGAGAGAGTGAGTGAGTGAGTGAGTGAGTGAGTGAGTGAGTGAGTGAGTGAGTGAGTGAGTGAGTGAGTGAGTGAGTGAGTTAGTGAGTGAGTTAGCGAATGATGGCATGTACCCGTTCCAAAAACACTTACTCACTCACTTACGGGCTTTTGATTTACAATGGCCGTTCATAAGTGCAATTGTATTTACGCTCGTATAAGTATAAAGTTCTGTTCAAGACAACTAGACTCAATGCAGGTCTGTGTAAGTGCAAGCGGCGGCTATATTTAGCGAGCTGTTTGCTCAGAATTTTCTTAAGTTTCTTCCGTTCAAGGAGTAACACAGTCAGTTGTCTTACAGCCTGCATCCCTTGGCTAGTCAATCAGGCGTGAACACAGGGATTGCCTGCGTCCCAAACCAGTCTTTCACAAGCAAATTCTATGCAAATTATGCTGGATTTGTGTGGCCTGTGGCCCCGTAATTCCTCTGGCTAAGGAATTAGCGCGATTTTGATCGGGTAGCAGATTTCTGTTGCAGAATGGGCAGGATTTTTAACGTGCTGTCTGGAATTTTAACTGCCTGTCTGACAGAGCTTTTGGCTGACAAATTGCGCCTTGCCACGGCTAAGAATTAGTGGATTTTACTCTGGCAAAACTGATTTGCCTCTGTTTGTAAATCACTCTTTTGTGCAGCATGTGGGTGGCAGATCACAGGATAAAACGGTTTCAGGTATTTGATTAATTGAGCGATTTTAAGCCTAGATTGTGTGCGGAATCTACGGTTAGGGTTGAAGCTGCCGATTGAGCAACTGGGGAAGGGTTGAAGCTGCCGATTGACCAACTGGGGAAGGGTTGAAGCTGCCGATTGAGCAACTGGGGAAGGGTTGAAGCTGCAGATTGACCAACTGGGGAAGGGTTGAAGCTGCAAATTGACCAACTGGGGAAGGGTTGAAGCTGCCGACTGACCAACTGGGGAAGGGTTGAAGCTGCAGATTGACCAACTGGGGAAGGGTTGAAGCTGCAGATTGACCAACTGGGGAAGGGTTGAAGCTGCAGATTGACCAACTGGGGAAGGGTTGAAGCTGCAGATTGAGCAACTGGGGAAGGGTTGAAGCTCCAGATTGAGCAACTGGGGAAGGGTTGAAGCTGCCGATTGAGCAACTGGGGAAGGGTTGAAGCTGCCGATTGAGCAACTGGGGAAGGGTTGAAGCTGCAGATTGACCAACTGGGGAAGGGTTGAAGCTGCCGATTGACCAACTGGGGAAGGGTGAAGCTGCCGATTGACCAACTGGGGAAGGGTTGAAGCTGCCGATTGACCAACTGGGGAAGGGTTGAAGCTGCAGATTGACCAACTGGGGAAGGGTTGAAGCTGCAGATTGACCAACTGGGGAAGGGTTGAAGCTGCCGACTGACCAACTGGGGAAGGGTTGAAGCTGCAAATTGACCAACTGGGGAAGGGTTGAAGCTGCAGATTGACCAACTGGGGAAGAGTTGAAGCTGCAGATTGACCAACTGGGGAAGGGTTGAAGCTGCCGATTGAGCAACTGGGGAAGGGTTGAAGCTGCAGATTGACCAACTGGGGAAGGGTGAAGCTGCAGATTGACCAACTGGGGAAGGGTTGAAGCTGCAGATTGACCAACTAGGGAAGGGTTGAAGCTGCAGATTGACCAACTATAGGAAGTTACAGATACCTACTGAGCTACTGTTGTAAGAGGCTGCTTCCCCTTGTAGACCCGACTAAGTCTATGGGAAAGAAACAGAAAGCAGCATATTATAATTTTTTAATAAAGTTACTGACTTTCAATATAGCTAGTGTTTGAGAACACAACGAGCTGAGCATGATTGAGCATGCAGCTGGTGAATTGAGCTACTGCTTGTGAAGTCCAAGCTACAGATTTGAGTCTCTGGGCAGTCAGGCCAGCATATATTAGCAAAGTCTTCAATCAGCAAACAAAACTAGCTGGGCAGAATTGAACAGGGGAGGCCAGAAAGAAAAAAACAGAGCGGGCTGATGCGGGCGCAGGCAGCGATGCACTGAGAACTGAGCCGAGACACGCAGGTGGCTGGGGGGGGGGGAGACTCACCCGACTGGAAAATGAATTATGACAGGGAATAATTTAAGACATGAGCCTAGGCAGGCTACTCACACAGGGACATTGACAGTCACTTTGTCATTGAGGCGGCAGCTGGTAACTATATAGGTGCAAACTGTCATGGTCTGTGTACGATGCAGCCTACAAGACTGCCTCTACTGACTAAGCCATGGCCTGATGAAAGCTGACAGACTAGCAAATTGAGTCCTACCTTGCTGGTCGCATCATGAAATTCTTTGAGACTGGCTCGTGTTTTAATTAATATTGTTGAATGTTGAATATGGACATATGCTCAGATACTTGGGGAGATTTTCTTATTTCAAGTTCAGGCTTTTTCTACTGAATATTTTATCAAAGAAAATGGGCTAGACATGGGGATGCGGCGAGTATAATCCTCTATATGGACTATTGCTGGCATTTGGGCCTGCTATTGAAGCGTCCTATGGGAAACATGGTGGAATAAATGGCTGCTTTCAGCTAGGCCAAGAAATATTCAAGTCGGATTAGTGAGAGGCTGGGCTAGCAACATGGCCGCATTGATTATCGAAGCTGCGAGCATTTTACAGTCTGCAAACCGGTCCCTTATTCATTGATTTTCTCTGTTTGGAGCACCTGCTGATGCACTAAGAATCCATAAAGATGGCTTGTTAACAACGATTTTAAGGCAGCCTAGCTGGAACAAAAGTGCAACAATAGAAGTTTTTCTGTTCCGACGAATTTTTAACGTAATTGTTTGTAACAGAGAGAATCCATCAATATTTCAGTATCAAGGAAGTTTTTTATCATAATAATAATAACAGACACTGACAGGTAAACCTGTAGCGCGGGTGCTGATGCAGATGAAGACTGCACACCCGTTGCAACTGAAAAACTCTCGGGCATGGTAGGCACCCCACTGCGAGCTCCATCTTTTTATTTTGAACCTGCCTGGCGAACAGTGAATCTTCACTCACAAAGCCGCACAGTGACAGGATAAGATGGGCCTGCTTCAGGATTAGTTATTACCCAGCATATGCTGGTACCCAATTACAGCTGGGTGGACTGAAGCAATGCAGGATTAAGTAAGTCCCTTGCTCAAGGGCACAAATCGTCTCCTAGGGGCCGGGACTCGAACCCATGACCTTCCGGTCATAAGGCAGGCGCCCTAGCCACTAGGCTACAACTCTTCACTTTTTTATCATCACCTTTTTATTGAGATCGAACCGGATCATCTCCTGCACGAGCACATCGGCCAGAGTTTTGAAATCGAAGCCAAACCTTTTGTTCTTATCGTCGCCGGTTTTCTCTTCAATTAGCAGGTGAAACAGCGACTCCTCGCGTCGAATGGCTCTGGCCAGGTCGGCGGATTTCTCCGCCGCGTTCAGCAGTTCGGCGATCAGGTCGGAGACTTTCATCGCGGCCTACACGCGAATGCGTGGGGTTTCTCAGTTGTGTTTGCATTTCATTTAGCCGAGAAGCTGTGAGCAGTTTGCCTACCTGTGTCCAGCTCAAGTGGCACGTGCGGCTTGTTTGTCCACGGAACTGAATGGGGCAGGCGGATTAGCCTTGGAAAGCAATAGTTCCGTCTGAGGACTGACTGACTTGCTGGCCGTGCCGAGGAGGTCAGAGCTTCTCCCTGTCACTAGGAAAAAACGTGTCAGCTATATCTGATCCCGCCACAGCCAATAGACTAAGCCCAGCAACCCGCCCAGCAACCCACTAAGCCTTGATGCCCGCCTTGGTAGATTTATCCCCAATAGGGGAGCAAGGTCCGCGGATAAGGGTTGGAAAGCGAGGAAACTGGCTGAGGGGAGAGGAAATTGTGGGAGGCGGCCTCCCAAAGTGCAGTGATCTGAGCCTTGCCCCCCCCCCAGCAACCCGCCTTCGACCGCGCCTCGCTCTACCCAGCCCTCAGGCGGGCGTCCTTCCCGGGCTCCCAATCAGGCCGATGGCCGGCCAATCAGCCCGGAGCCACGCTTAGAGTTTGAATGAGCCGTGTAGGACAATTCGAGGGGCCGGGCGGAGAGGGATTTAGAAAGCTAAGGAAATGGAAGAAGAGAGAACGATCCCCTAAAAACTGACTCTACCTTTCTTATTTTTCCTTCGATATCGCTCCGAATATCCTCGACGGCTCCTCAATGGTCAGATATAGTCCTGCCCTCCCAAACTTATTTTCTACTTCTTATATTCTGTCTGTCAATCTTGCGCGCACAAAGAGCCCTTGAGGCTGGCCAGCTAGCCTGAGGACCTGGCTGTGAAGGTGGGCTTCAGTAGCACCGCCAATTCCATTGCTTTCCTAATTAATTTTTTCAAGTGGCCGAGCTAGGCTTGAGCTTAGCCGGATAAGTTCATCCAATGTCTCGGTGGATTTCTCGAAAACATTAGGAATTTAACATTAGGAAGCTTTAGCTTTAGCGACTGACTGATTTTTTCCTACATGTTTCATTGCCATCTAAGAACACAAATAAAGCTTGTGTTCGATCCAAAATGTGTTTCACTCTACAGCATTCCCATTGTAAAGTAATGAATAAGACATTATCCACTGCAAGACCACACTGTCAGACATCCTCAGGCAACACACTGTCAGACATCCTCGGCCAACACACTGTCAGACATCCTCAGCTAACACACTGTCAGACATCCTCAGCTAACACACTGTCAGACATCCTCAGCTAACACACTGTCAGACATCCTCAGCTAACACACTGTCAGACATCCTCAGCTAACACACTGTCAGACATCCTCAGCCACCACACTGTCAGACATCCTCAGCCAACACACTGTCAGACATCCTCAGCCAACACACTGTCAGACATCCTCAGCCAACACACTGTCAGACATCCTCAGCCACCACACTGTCAGACATCCTCAGCTAACACACTGTCAGACATCCTCAGCCAACACACTGTCAGACATCCTCAGCTAACACACTGTCAGACATCCTCAGCCAACACACTGTCAGACATCCTCAGCTAACACACTGTCAGACATCCTCAGCTAACACACTGTCAGACATCCTCAGCCAACACACTGTCAGACATCCTCAGCTAACACACTGTCAGACATCCTCAGCTAACACACTGTCAGACATCCTCAGCTAACACACTGTCAGACATCCTCAGCCAACACACTGTCAGACACCCTCAGCGACATCCTTAACAACAAAAATCTTAACTAAAAGTACAATCTTTTTTGTACCAATTTGCGCCAATATTTTTTTACTTGAGTTGCCTAAGTTTGCGTACTTTAAGGAATTATAAATATAAATAGCTGTGCAGATCGCTAATCCCTAGTTTTTTTCCAGTCTCTTTCCAGAGGATAGCCATCAGCCAGCTAGGAAAAAAAGTATTCAGCACGCCCCGAGCGATGAGCTGCTGCCCTTCAACTTTGGCTGAAAAAAAAATCGCTTTGGCTTTGGCGATTGCCATGGGGTGTCATTTCTGCCTCTAAAGGGATGCTGAGCCAAAGTAGCTAAGCAGATGGGGACAAATGACCAGAATTTTGGGAATATCGACGCGATGGTGAGGGGAGAACCAAGTAAAGAGAGAAAGGGATGAGGAAAATGGGCGATGAAGCGCTCAAGGAGCGACATTAATTCAGTTATTTTACATAATTACTGATTTGGCCATGGATGGCAGGATATCAGACTTCGATATGCAATCCCGTCCAGCCCAGCCAGTGTCCAACATCCGGTTCAGCATAGCAACTAATCCCGCTCACTTAAAGCAATCAGCGCCGGCGCCAAGTTCAAATGAAATTAATCAAACGCGGCAAAAAAATGGGAAAGAACCGGATTGCAGCCCATGCCGATGGCGGATATGAAAATGGGATTAGCAACAATAGAAAAATTATGGTATGGGCGGCAGGCTTTCCTCACATTCAAAGAGCTTCAATATTTAAATCAAGAAAATTTGTAAGAATATAAGTAAGAAGACTCAGTTCGCTTCTCTTTTGTCCGCAGTTTTTTAATGATGAAGCATGCCCATCCTATATGAAGCGGCTTTGAGGCGTAAAGTACACGAGAGCTGGACAGTAATATTGGGAAAGGGAAAACATGCCGGCACAGGGATGAGGATTTTAATGACCCGCGTGTGAAACTGGCTTTACTTTGCGGCATGTAAATCGATACATTCAAGGCAACAACTTGTTGTTTAATGATTGGAGAATACAATTAGTGGAGCAGGTTCGCGTACTTTTTAAATAAATTAATGAAGTAATTCTTTTCATATGAAATATCCTCGCTGCTCACCAGCACCTGAGAAAAAAATATATATCACCTTAGTAATCAACGTAATAGAGCGCTCTTTCCTAGAAACCCAGGGCACGCGATCGTGCCAGAGGATTTAAGGAAGTGCACAGAGTTTCAGTTTGGCAAGGATATTCGATCAGCTTAGTCGAGGCTGAAAAAAAACAAGACTACATTTTTTCTCTGGGGCAAGACTAAAAAAATAACAATATAAATGCTAATTTCCTTAGCAGCGAATCTCATCGTCCTCTTCTACCCGGATAGCCAGGGAATAAATTGGGGCAGCTGGCAGAAGCTAATAGGGGCAGAAAAATAATTAATTGGAGTAAAATAATAAGGCATCTAGAATGCTAATTAAAGGTATAGAAAGGATGTGATGTACGCAGAAAAAACTTCTGCACTGGTCAGAGTCCGCGAACAGCTACATGGATAGTAACTGATTTCTTCAAATAGTCTATGGTCAAGATCAATAATTGTACATCAAAGACAATTTGTGTACTCATCTGAAGGCACAGCATACAGCCAGGTTGCACAGTGTTACAGTCTAGCTATAATAACTGGCTGGCCAGGACTTAGAGAATCGGTGCTGTATGGGGAGGCAAAATTTTATGCGCATAGGGAGCTGCTGTTTAATCCTACTGCTCAGACTGTCCTGGCCAAAAATAGGCCCCGGGGACTTTGCGACGGGGGAAAAAAGTAATTTACAATCTTAGCTATAGAGCGAAGGGAAAATCGTTTGACTGGGAATGAAGGCGCTGAGGATCTCATGCTCCGGCGAGATTTGGGCGAAAAAAGTATTAAAATTAGGGTGGGAATTTTCCGACAAGGCGTAGCCACGCCTTACTTTAGTTGGTGGGGATAATTGCACACGAACTGAAATCCCCAGGGTAGCTATGGCTGTACTACATTTATATCAATTCGATTCGTTAGAAAATTGCGAAGCTTGCAAGAATCTCCATTATAGTGGCAATAGACGAGAGAGTTCAGTTGCGCAGTTATCATTTATAGCTTCCCCGCTCCAAGTCTCCCACTCATTATTTACGACTTGCATTCCTCTTGACCAGCGTCCCTTCGCTCTCAGCTAATCGCTCATTCTCAGTGCAGCTTTGATCAGGGATTTATTTCGATTCCCATGTAGCAATCATGTGACCGGGCATCATATCATGATCATGAGCAGTTGAAGAGAACTCTACAGAAGAAAATGATTTAAAGCTTGAAAAGACAGGATGACTCTTGCTGACTGTATATTCCTGTGCGTACTGCCAGCTGAACACATCATGAATATTCCTACACATTAATTTCGGGTAACTGAGCGCACGCTCTACCTTAATCAGCATGCTATCTGCCGCTCATAATTAAAAAACGAAAAAGTCAATGCATATCAAGTTTCTGTTTCTATGCGTAGATCTTGGCTGCCTTGTCGTCACTTTTTCTCGTGTTAATTCACTAATGAGCGAATGAAAAAAGTGTATCTAGGACTTTCAGTGTAAGAATGAATGCAAGGAATAAGTCCTTCGTTACGACTGTACGCAAAACAAATTAGAGTCCAACTGGTCTTTATCGACATTTAGAAATTTTTGTGCTATACTCCCATCCAATTAGAATCCTGCAATAGAAAATAGCATCCAGAAATTGGATTTGATGCCTAATCCAGCTACTGACTTTACACTTTCCGATCCCCAGCAAACAGTCAAATCTATGTTTTTTTGAATCGACCGGTTGATGGGGATAGGGAAGCTGAACTTACACGTACTGCACGCTTAACTACAGCTAGAAACTTTAGAAGTTTAGATCACAGGGCACTGCGCGCTGGAACAAATTTAACTAACAGCGTTCATAGGGTATGTAACGTCAAAAAATTTATATGAGATCGTAGCTATTTATAATTGATCGAAGTGTTTGGGACCAAGTGATACTTAACGGAATTTATTGGGTGCGAATCAATAGATAATTGCACCCGGCCTCCAAAATGGGGAGGCCGTTGCTCCAATCTGGAGCAACGATGCTAACTTTTCATCCTAATTTTAACGAGAACAAACTCTGATCTTAACTTGCTGTCAATAGAGTTCTTGTATTTTAAAACTTGCAACGCAATCTTGAATGAGTAAAAGTAAGGCATTTTAACAAGTATCCTAAAGAGAAATATAGGATATAGCCTATACAGGATAGAAGAATTCCTGAACAAATGCTGAACTACACGTAAGACATATTCTTCTAAAAAAACCGTTTCAAAATTCTGATAATATTTCTATGAATAATGCTATTAAACAAAAAGTGTATAAGTTTGTTTCGCTAACAACATTTGTCATCATAAATACACTTTCTGTAATATAAAAGAAATGTTTTAGAATAATATTTTCTTACAGTTCTCATACTTTTTTAAAATAGTCGTTTCGTCTGCCGGCAGACGAAAAGGCGGCAGACGAAATGACCGCACACCACACCAACAGCTCTTTGTAACTAACTGTCGACGTGGGTCGAAAGCGGCAAGCTAAGCTATCCTATTCTTTAAGATTTTTATAACTCAAAATTGTGCTTTTAGTTTAACTCGTAAACAATAAAAATGGCTTTTGGTGGTTTTATAGACTTTTTCAACCGAGAAAAGGTATGTACCCGAAAAATTAAGCTCTATTTATTTTAGAATAAACAAGACTTTGTATTCTTTACCTTCTAAATTAATTATTGGATTTACGAGTGAATTGTTTCACCATCAAATTTACAAAAAGCTGACGTGTAAGCAATTTGCTCAGAAAATTTTGAGTAGGCCCTATTATTGTATTAAAGTTATATTTTGGCATAATTTAATCTTTTTAGTGAATTTGGCTAAATTTTTGTCTTTTTTGCCAAGTTATGGTATTTTTATTAATAATATATTTTCAATACAGCAGTTATAGCAGCAATAAAAAAAGGGAATAAATTTATGAATTATTTAAAATTTTAGTAAATAGCTTATTAGTTACTTATTAGTTAGTTTATTAGTTATTTAATATATAAAAATTTTTGCTTAACCTTAAAGTTTTGTGTTTTTTGCCTAATTTGCAAGGCCAATGCTTAATTATAAGCCAATTATGCGCAGACTCTAATTGAGTTTCAAAAATTGGACAGCAATCTTAGCTCACTTTAAATCAATGTAAAAATGATTTTTCTTGGGGTCACACATTAATCATCATAACTATTTCAGGGAGTGTTTTATGGGCACTGAATTATGTGATCATTAGTATTTCAAAAGTTAATCAAGTGACTATCCTATTCCAGTGGTCCCAGCATGGCGCGAATTCGCGCCAGGCGCGAATTTTGAGCAAAGTGGCGCGAATGCGCGAGTTTTTCTGTCGTGGCGCGAATTTTTTCTAATTGAGTGGCGCGAATTTTCGCAACTGAGTGGCCCCAATTCTAGTGACTGTTACGCGATTTTTTGTGACTGGGTGATGATAAAAGTAGGTGATTGTGCATTTTATCAACTTCTCTACGAAAGATTGTATCACTGTTATCTATGTCCTAGCATATGGGCCCACTTTTAGCATAAGGTTAAGGGAAAATAAAGCAATTGCTTGCTCAAAAATATTGAGCAATTCTAGCTGGATATATGGCTGTATGAATTAATTGAGCAATTGCTTACGAGTTTTAACTTATCATCTAAGGTCGAGCAACTACTCGAACTTGAGTAAAAACTCAGTTGAAATTTGAACAAAGCCTTAAGCATCTATCCATATGCAAATTTTCATTTATTTATGCTGAATCTTTTAGCCTAGTCTCAGCAATAGCTCTTCTATTGCTTTATTGGTCCATACAATCCTAGACTAGATGAGGTGTAAATTATGTTGAAGTTACCTTAATAATCATCTTTCTGGTTCTATTTTCCAGCTTCTATTCACCAATGAAACCCAAAAATGTTGCCTGGAGCGACGAATGGCTTAAAACAGCAGACAAGAATGGAGACATTATTTCACTGTGGGCAAGGCGATGCGACCCCAGCCAGAAAAAAGTCCACTGCAACTGGTGCAATGTAGACTTTGTTTGCCATAGTGGTCTGACAAATTTAAAGAGCCACTCAGAATCCGGAAAGCACAGACGGGTATCTCTAGCGAGGAAAAACTGCGCACCTCTTCCTGTGCAGTATCTTCCACGTGACCCTGATGGAGCTACAGGAGCTGCACCTGTTCCTGGAAGTGCAGCCAGGACTGCTGAGATTCGCTGTGTTACCAGAAGCGTGTTAAAGTTGCACAGCTTTCAATCTGAAGACGATCTCGTTGATGATTTGCGTGCAATTTGCCCGGACTCCAAGATTCCATCGCAGATGCAGCTTGGGGCCACTAAGGTCTCCTACTTGTTGATTGACGCACTATTTCCATATGTGCGAGAGTCGATTCTTACTGAGATTCGTGAAGCCAGCTTTTTTTCGCTGCAGGTCGACGAGGCCAACAAGGGAGTTAAGTTCCTCGGCATCGTTGCCCGCTATCTCCCAAAAAATTCCTTCCATGTGAAGGTTGTTTGTATGGATCTGCTACTACTGAAATCAACTACAGCCGAGCAGATAGCTACGACGATTTCGGAGGCAGTTTCACAATCAGGTCTTGTGAAGGAGAACTGTCTTGCAGTGATGTCCGACAGTTGTAATACAATGCGCGGTTCCAAAAGTGGCGTTGTGGTGCGGCTGAAAAATGATGAGGGTTTGTCCAACGTCATTGACCTGGGTGGCTGCTCTCTACATCACATCGCTAACGTTGCCAAGTATGCCTGTGCCGCCGCTGATCTGGGTGTCGCGACCGAAGACCTGGTCAAAGAAATTTACTGTTACTTCAAATTTTCGAATACGGAGCAGAGCAATTTTGACGATACCCTCGCTTCAAACTTCATGACCATCAAGAAGCTTGCGTTTCTTCGGCCAGTAAACACTCGTTGGCTTCAGGTAGTGCCAGTGGTGGAACGCGTTCTCCACCTGTATGAGCCATTGGTGAAATTCTTTGACTGCAAGGCCAAAAATTGCCCAAGCTCTGCCAAAATCAAGGCAACATTGCATGATGCTAAGACCAAGTTCTTCCTCACCTTTTTGGCAGAAGCCCTAAAGCCACTTCAAGAGTTTGAGCTTCTATTTCAACGCGAGAGCACTCAGATCCATTTGCTGCACGGCCTGATTTTGGATCTCATGAAGCGTTGGCTTCTGCGGTTTTTGAAGCCGAGTAAACTTCCAGAAAAGTTCTGGACAGTCGAGCTGACCGACTTGAGCGATTCGACTGTTTGGCTTTCGCCATACAATGTTGTAATGGGCGATCCAGCCAAGCGACTCTTCGTTGAGCTCTCTGCAGACGACCAGCAAAAATCATTTGAGTCAATGAAGCGCTTTTTCAAGGCTGGTACGGAGAAGCTTCAGGAATACCTACCATTCAACAGCACCTTTCTCTCGGCCTGCCAAATGATCGATCCAAAAAATCAGCAGCACACCAAATTCGTCAAGTGGGTCCGGTTCTTAGCGCGTCATCTGCCGAGCGTTTTCAAGGACACGGACATAGGTTCTCTCGAAGTAGAGGCTCGACTGCATCAAACCGAAGTTGATTCAACAGCCAATGCCGATTTGGACATTGTTACATTCTGGCAAAGACTTTCCGAGCAAGTGGGGGACAAGCGCCCTCTACTGATTCGACTTGTTCGCGCAATTCTAATCCTTCCTCATGGAAATGCGGAAGTTGAGCGTGTCTTTAGTACTTTGAATGACACAGTCACAAAGAAACGCTCAGTTTTGAAACCGGAAACAGTCAGGGCATTGGTTGTGACTCGTTCCTGCCTTCAAGCTCAAAAATGGACTGCAGCTACTTTGCCAGTGACTTCTAGTCTGATCAATATGTGTAACAGCGCCTACGCCAGCTACCGGCAAAGACTGAAGGATGATGCAGCTTTTGAGGAGGCACGCCGTGCAAAGGAGCTCGCAGAGTCGCTTACTATTGAAGTCCGAGCCGAGAAGCAGGCCAGTAAGGCCATTTCCAATCTACAGGAGAAGTTGGAGGAGAAGGACAAAGAAATTGAGACTAAACTTAAGGAGAAGGATGTCGCCCACCAGCTGCTGCTTGAGGTTCAAAAAGCTGAGGAGAAACGAGAACGAGAAATCGAGATGCTGCGACAGGATCGCGACAAACTCCAGAGGCGTAAAGAGAAGGAGGCAGAGCGTGTGACTGACAGTGTGCTAAAGCGAAAGGCAAGCGAGCTGGCACTGGCAATGGCCAGTTCGGAGGCTTCTACATCGGTGAAATCGCTTCCGAAAATCCCGAAGCGTCTATGATTTTCCTTATCTCTAGCTGACTTGACTGACTGCGCTCTTATGTTACTAATATTCACTTTTTATATTCGGGTACGTTCACTTACTTCTAGTTAGCACTAAGCTAGCACCATAGCAACGAGGAGTTTTCCCTTGGGTACATATGTGGTGCTGTGTGTGCCACATAGACAAACGTTTGTGCTATCTTTTGATGCTGCTTTCATACCTTGAAGTTTAAATGAGTAACTTCTACTTTCACCGCCCAGAAATTTCTATTAATGCCACTTTTTGCCAGAAGGTGGCACAAACGTTTGTCTATTTGGCACACGCATAGCGCCAGCTGGCACACTTAAGAAAAGATACGTATCCAAGGGAAAACCCTCGCTGCTATGGTGCTGGCTTGGTGTTAACTGGAAATAAATTATCACTATTGAATACTTTTACTCTGTTACTGCTGCATTCAATCTTATTGAAACTTACTCCTTCATTTTAACTATACTGTAACACTCCACCATCTTTGATTTACAATCTTTGTGCTGAAAGCTAGCGTATAACTGGAATTTTATTTGTGTGAAATTTTTGTTTAATATGTTTTACTATTGTGAGCGCTTTAAACGCCGCCGCCTTACATCCTGATGTTGAGGTGAAGAATACATACACGTCTATAAAAGTGCATTGCCATAAAATCTATTGGCATTGGCATGTTCTGAACTTTTGAAGCTTTAACTTTCAAGCCTGCAGGCAAAATATCTGTGTCTTATTGCTACTTTTGCTCAGCGCGAATTTTTTTTTATGGCGCGAAAAATCAATGACATCATCGCTGGGACCACTGTCCTATTCTTATCCTAGCTTGCCAGGATGGAATTCTTGCATTTGGCACGCAAAACAGAGAAATGCGACTTTCAAATAAAGCGCAAAATAATTTCATTTGTTGCAATCCATACTTAGGAAGGTGGCACAGTTGTGCCGCTTACTGGGGGCAAAGGTTGGAAAGACCAAAAAAAGGTCCTGCAGACAATTTTGCCCTGAAAACCTTTGTATGTGCCATGCTTGTGCGCCAAAATGTGCAAAGACCCTTTGTATTATGCACATTTTTTCTGAAATTTTGTTGTATTATTGCATTTTTCTGCTGAAACGCAAAAACGCATTGCAATTTTTCTGCAAGAATTCCATCCTGGCTAGCTTGTTATTTTAACATTGAAAGAACTTACCTTAGTATTGGGTATATCATCCTTTGTTCTCAATGACACTCCTGATTCACTAAGGCATGCTGTCTACTAAGTTATTAAGCTAGCTACTCCTATAGAATTGCATGCTACTCCTTTTGAAGGATGTTGATTATCCAAATAAGCACAAAAAATCTCCCTCTGGGCCATAGTTAGGAAGATATCCTTTTAATTCAAAAATTCTGGTACACACAACCAAATTTTAGTACCTGTCTGGTGCACATGGCGCAGCACAATATAGCCCAGGCACCCTCACAGTGCAGGGCAGCACAAGGCAGCATGCAAGCTACTATTTATGCTGCTACTGTGCCACAATTAATGCAAGCAGTCAAACATAGAAAACATTAAACTTTTAAATTTTGCTTGTTAATTGCACTAAGTGACAAGTGACTTTTTTAATTGCTAAGTCAGACTATTCTGGCATAATGACCATTATCTTGAATTGACTTGGAATACTATTGTGTGAAAAAGTAATTGCTAAGATTTTTAGTAGTATTATTTCTTTATTGATAAAATTTTTTTTAAACAAAGCAGCTATAACAGCAAAAAAATCAAGGTATAATTTATTGCTTTTTTTAATATTTTAGTATAGATATTAGCTTAAAGCTTGACTTAAAGCGTTAGTATTACTTAAGAAAACTTTATAATTAACTATCAATTTGTCTTAGCATAAATTGTCTGATTTTAATTGCAATGTTGGTTTAAATTCTATTAAATTATTCAGGATCAAGCATTGCTAGCTAGAAAGTTAAACTTTATAGAACTATTTAGTGTGAGACATTAGTAAGTACACATCGTAACTGTCTGAAAAACTCTGAAAATATATTTGTTAAAGCCCTGAACTAATATTTTTTTCCAATTATCCAACAAAACGCCTTGCCTCCAACAGACATTCAAGCCACAGAAGAAATTCACGCCAGGCACAATGCGCCAGCAGTTGCACAAGAACGCCATGGCCTCGCTGAGTGCCGGCATCGATCTCAAAGAGGCCGTCAAACTGCCGCGCGGCGAAGACTACAACGATTGGCTGGCTGTGCACGTGGTTGATTTCTACAATCGCATCAGCCTTATCTATGGCACAGTGTCGGAGGACTGCACCGAAACTGCCTGTCCGAAAATGAGCGGCGGCGCCAAATACGAGTACCAATGGGCCGATAAAGTGACGTACAAGAAGCCAACTTCCCTGCCCGCCCCAGTGTACATTGGCCTGCTGATGGACTGGGTTGAGGAGCAGATTAACGATGAGCACCTGTTTCCGGGCGATTCGCAGACTCCGTTTCCCAAAAACTACACGGCTAGCGTGAAAAAAATTCTCACCAGGCTGTTTCGCGTGTTTGTCCACGTCTATATTCACCATTTTGATCGTCTGCGGGCTATTGGCGCGGTGAGCTTTCGTTACGTCTGTTCCTTCCTTGTTAGCAGCTGGTGTACGTCTCCTCCTGTCCTTGTCTTGAATCATCGCTGCATCTTTCTATCCTCCTTGTCTTGAGCTTAAAACATCTTCCTGTCCTTGTCTTGAGCTTAAAGCATCTTCCTGTCCTTGTCTTGAGCTTAAAGCATGCTCCTGTCCTCCTTGTCTTGAGCTTAAAGCATGTTCCTGTCCTCCTTTTCTTGAGCTTAAAGCATCTTCCTGTCCTTGTCTTGAGCTTAAAGCATGCTCCTGTCCTCCTTGTCTTGAGCTTAAAGCATCTTCATGTCCTTTAGTCTTGAGCTTAAAGCATGCTCCTCTCCTCCTTTTCTTGAGCTTAAAGCATGTTCCTGTCCTCCTTTTCTTGAGCTTAAAGCATCTTCATGTCCTAGTCTTGAGCTGAAAGCATCGTCCTCTCCTCCTTTTCTTCAGCTTAAAGCATCTTCCTGTCCTCCTAGTCTTGAGCTTAAAGCATGTTCCTGTCCTCCTTTTCTTCAGCTTAAAGCATGTTCCTGTCCTCCTTTTCTTGAGCTTAAAGCATCTTCCTGTCCTTGTCTTGAGCTTAAAGCATCTTCCTGTCCTTTTCTTGAGCTTAAAGCATCTTCCTGTCCTTGTCTTGAGCTTAAAGCATCTTCATGTCCTAGTCTTGAGCTTAAAGCATCGTCCTCTCCTCCTTTTCTTGAGCTTAAAGCATGTTCCTGTCCTCCTTTTCTTGAGCTTAAAGCATCTTACTGTCCTTTTCTTGAGCTTAAAGCATCTTCGTGTCCTAGTCTTGAGCTTAAAGTATGCTCCTCTCCTCCTTTTCTTCAGCTTAAAGCATCTTCCTGTCCTCCTAGTCTTGAGCTTAAAGCATGTTCCTGTCCTCCTTTTCTTGAGCTTAAAGCATGTTCCTGTCCTCCTTTTCTTGAGCTTAAAGCATCTTACTGTCCTTTTCTTGAGCTTAAAGCATCTTCGTGTCCTAGTCTTGAGCTTAAAGTATGCTCCTCTCCTCCTTTTCTTCAGCTTAAAGCATCTTCCTGTCCTCCTAGTCTTGAGCTTAAAGCATGTTCCTGTCCTCCTTTTCTTGAGCTTAAAGCATGTTCCTGTCCTCCTTTTCTTGAGCTTAAAGCATGTTCCTGTCCTCCTTTTCTTGAGCTTAAAGCATCTTACTGTCCTTGTCTTGAGCTTAAAGCATCTTCGTGTCCTAGTCTTGAGCTTAAAGCATGCTCCTCTCCTCCTTTTCTTGAGCTTAAAGCATCTTCCTGTCCTCCTAGTCTTGAGCTTAAAGCATGTTCCTGTCCTCCTAGTCTTGAGCTTAAAGCATGTTCCTGTCCTCCTTTTCTTGAGCTTAAAGCATGTTCCTGTCCTCCTTTTCTTGAGCTTAAAGCATCTTCCTGTCCTTGTCTTGAGCTTAAAGCATCTTCCTGTCCTTGTCTTGAGCTTAAAGCATCTTCCTGTCCTTGTCTTGAGCTTAAAGCATCTTCGTGTCCTAGTCTTGAGCTTAAAGCATGCTCCTCTCCTCCTTTTCTTCAGCTTAAAGCATCTTCCTGTCCTCCTAGTCTTGAGCTTAAAGCATGTTCCTGTCCTCCTAGTCTTGAGCTTAAAGCATGTTCCTGTCCTCCTTTTCTTGAGCTTAAAGCATGTTCCTGTCCTCCTTTTCTTGAGCTTAAAGCATCTTCCTGTCCTTGTCTTGAGCTTAAAGCATCTTCCTGTCCTTGTCTTGAGCTTAAAGCATCTTCCTGTCCTTGTCTTGAGCTTAAAGCATCGTCCTCTCCTCCTTTTCTTGAGCTTAAAGCATGTTCCTGTCCTCCTTTTCTTGAGCTTAAAGCATGTTCCTGTCCTCCTTTTCTTGAGCTTAAAGCATCTTCCTGTCCTTGTCTTGAGCTTAAAGCATCTTCGTGTCCTAGTCTTGAGCTTAAAGCATGCTCCTCTCCTCCTTTTCTTGAGCTTAAAGCATCTTACTGTCCTTGTCTTGAGCTTAAAGCATCTTCGTGTCCTAGTCTTGAGCTTAAAGCATCTTCCTGTCCTCCTAGTCTTGAGCTTAAAGCATGTTCCTGTCCTTGTCTTGAGCTTAAAGCATCTTCCTGTCCTCTTTGTCTTGAGCTTAAAACATCTTCCTGTCCCTGTCTTGAGCTTAAAGCATATTCCTGTCCTTGTCTTGAGCTTAAATCATCTTCCTGCGCTTGTAATGATTTTTTGACGAGTTGTCACAAGTTTATTTTTGTGTTTGACAAGATCTGCTGCGCAACTCTTGTGTCTGGCTGGCTTTGCTGGCTTCTCGTGTTTTCTTGGAGCCAAAAATATTTAGTTAGTAGCGCATTTTTTTTTAATCGCAAAATTTTTTTAGGAGGCGCACGTGAACACCTGCTACAAACATTTCTACTACTTTGTGACAGAATTCGGCCTTGTTGATAAAAAGGAACTGGAGCCTCTGGTTAGTACTATCATTACTTTTGTCCTTCTTGGTAAAAATTTGTAGCATTAACTTGGCTTAAGAATATTATTGCTTTAAATTTTTTACAGAAGGAGATGACCATGCGACTTTGCCGGTAAACTGAACATTAATTTCGAATTAAAAAGTACACAATCTTCTTACTCTACTTGCAGTAGTCTGAATGATTTTCTGTAAAGTTTGTTTGTTAATTTATTTGTTTCAAGACTTACCTGTCAATTTTTTGGATATCTTGTACTGCATTGGTTGCATTAGTGCATCAAATAAATCATTTTTCATATTCTTGCTAGAGGGGAGGGTAAACTGATTTTCATTGATTTTTCTTACTTTGCACCCCTGGTAGCTTTAAAACGTCGGTTTTTTTCTTAATTTTTTTCTCGTTTAATTTTGGTAATTCAAACTTGTTTAATTAGCTGAGCTTTCTAAATACCATAAATCATTATTTATTGTTAGTATCTAAGCTTATTATTTTCTCATAATCTGCCCAAAAGCTCACTGTATTTTATTAGCACAATCATGACATTGCCGACCAATTAAGCAGCACTTTTATCACCAATTTGTTTCCTAGAAAATTTGCTAAACTATATACACTTTATGCGTTGAATGAAGCTTATGCGATTTTTATTTTAATATTATAATGTGAACACCTGTGTTCAATGCCTGTCTTTTTCCATTTATCCATCTTTCCGCGCTGATTTATTGCACTGAAATCGTTGCTGATTAGTATTATTGAAAATACTATTTGCTTCTATTGGTGCGCAGCTACTGGCCCACTGTGCTGTCGATGATTTATAACCAATTGTTTCCAACCTGAACTGGCCCATGCAAACAAAATACACACCGAGGAGGGGGGTGTTTTACTCCCGCGCCGAGATCATCTATCCATTTTTTGGCACATTTATACATATTAAGTGAACGACTTAATTTGTCCTACTTATTTCCTAAAGTTCTAACGGCTGTTTAAGCTTTTAAATCTCCTTAAGGACAAGCTTGGTGAACAGCACGAAGATGGCGAGAATCTGTCAAGAAGTCAATTAGCAAGTAAAGTAAAAAAATCTGTCCTAAGCTGCTAAGCTGACGCCTCTACTACCTTCCCTTCCTTGTTCACCCGAGGCAAGGTTAAAAGAGGCTGTTTTTGCTTTACAAATGGAAAGTTTTGGCGTGAGGCAGAACGGGACTGTAAAGCCGAATATCCCTATTGATAAATAAGGCTTAATAAGTCCATCTACTAATTGCTTCCATGCTGCGCTGCTCAGCATGTGCTCAGCTGTGCCTAGCGCTGCTCTGCCTCCTGGCCGCTGTGCCGCCGCTCTTCCTGTCGCTGACTCGATTAGCGTTGGGCGGCGGCGCTTCGGTCGTCTGTGCAGGCCAGTTGGCGGCTCTTCACCTTCTTGACTTCGCCTTTGCCGGGGTCAACGCGGCGGCTGCCGGCTCGTCTGTAGCGCTGGCTAGCAGGCTTGGCCGCGGACTCCAACAGGGGCCGCCAGCAGCTGTGCCGCTGCCGCTGTTCAGGCTGGCGCTGCGTGCGGCGATGCTGAACGCGTGCGCGCTGCCGTGCGCCGCCGCCCAGGCGTTGCACAGCTTCGCTCTGCTCTTGGCCGGTGATTGCGGGCAGCTTGGACAACAGCTCGGTGGGCGTGCCGAGTGTTGCTGCCGCAGCTGGCGGACTGTGCGCTCATCTGGCAGCTTGCGGGGCGGCCGCCTGTCTGGCTATGTGCGGTCTGGCCAGTGCGCTGCGCTTCGCGACCTCCATGGCGGCTGGGCGTCAGGCGGGCCCCGATACTGCCGATTCGTACTATATTTTGTAGGGTCTTGTCAAGGACTAGTGGTCCTTGCATCTTGCTTATAAGTACGCATACTTAAATATATAGTGTATTTCATTTCTCATCAGTCGGTGTTACATTGATTTCAATGTTATAACTTAATTTTTAGCATGAAGAACAAAACGAGTTTAATTTTAATTTTTATCCACAGTTGCCTACTCATAGTAGAGTGCGAAAACAGCAGCCCAGCCGGCCGCTTTAGTGCCCCGAAATTCCGCTTTAGCGCAGGCGTCTCCCGTTGTTGCCTGGCAGAGCATCCTGGTGGCGAATTCTCCGCTTGGCGCGGCGGCCTCGGTCACGGTGACCAGCACCACCAGCTTGTACCTGGAGTTCGGGCCCTGCTGCATTAGCTGCTGCTTGATCTTGTTCTTGATCTCCTGGGCCAGGTTGGTTGACATCACCTGGAGTTGCATGGAGTTTGTTAGGTTATGCCGGCGAGCCCTTTAATTACCAAAATGATGACTCTGATTGCTGTAACATGAACTGAGTTACTCTGAAGTGAATTTCTATCACTTCATTACTTTGGAGTAGAAACTGGAATTTTCTACTTTTAAATTCTCCTTATAGTACCCGGGAAAATCATAGATACGTGTCTCAGACAGTAGCCAATTTTTTTATTTCAATTAGTACATTTATCAATTTTAATTTCCCTTAAATGGAAGGTCGTGGGTTCGAGTCCCGGCCGTAGGAGACAATTTGTGCGCTTGAACAAGGCACTTAATCCCGAAATGCTTCAGTCTACTCAGCTGAGATCGGGCACCAGTTTGAGCTGGGTAAATTTAGAGTGGTTGTTGCGGCCCCTCCAGCCCGTCAGGAGCTAGCTAGCTGTGGCTGTGCCGTGGGCTGTACATCTGGTCGAAAGGTCGGCTGTCAAAATTTATTTATTTACTTATTACTACATTTCCCTTTAAACAGCTAATAAACTCTTGCACTGAGAGTCGCCTAACTTGAGAATCGTCCCTTTCTAATTGGAGATTCGCTGTCGGATTTAAATCCAGTACTCATGCACTCTTGCGCTTAGCAACCAAAAGATGTAGATTATAGTTAAGCCTATGGGACTCACCTTGGCCGACTGGGCGTTGTAGCTATAGCGCTTCAGATTGCTTTCCAGCCGCTCTTTGATCAGCAGCTCGGCAGCTTCGGTCTTAAACGGTTGCGCGGGCCCCATTCTGTACGTGTTCTCCAGCTGCTGCACGCCCGGCAGGCCGACACCCGACGGCCGGCCCTGACTGCCCCGCTCCGAGGAGCGAATCGAGCTGGTCCGACGACGTGACGCCCGGCGTTGCTTGGCAATGTCCGCGGCCGTACCGGTCTGGCTGCTGTCCGACCTGATGCCGCTTGTTGTTGCTGGGGGCATCAGGGTGTACCGCCTCGGCTGCTGCTGCTGCTGCTGCCGGTCCAGCTCTGCTATTGCTGGTGGATAGCGGAGGCTGCGTCGTGGTTGCTGCTCCGAGATTGGCGCCAGAGACGTATGATGATGCTGCTGCATTTGAAGCGCTCACTGCGGCTTTTGGATTAATAAACAAACGAAACCCACAGCTTGAATCGCCCTTGCTCTGTCTCGCCTACCAGCCTGTCTTTTAATTTAGTAGCCAGTCGGGCTGTTCGAGATAGCCATGTTGGCAGCGGCTGAAGTGCACGCTTAATTATATAGGCCTACTGTAGCGGTAATAAGCTGTAACTGTTTCCAACTTGGTTGCTCCTAGCAACAGAAGAAAGAGCTGACAAGTTTAGTTGCTTGGTCGCTTGGCTCGAATTGCTAGTAGGTTGGTCTCTCTCTCTCTCCTGGCTCTTCGTCTCTGCCGTCTCTCGCTGGCTCTCTTTCCTAACTTAAAAGTCTCTTTATCGGACTGGCTATCGTTTAAGGCGCTGCTAAAAAAATTAAATGCTCAGACTGGTTAGCATTGAAAGTCAAAGAAAAAACGGGAGTTAAAGAGGAAAAACATTTCATTTTATGTTATATGCTAGTAGAAACAGAAGCGCATTATTGCTTCCTTTTTTGGTAGAATAAAGCAACTAATATATAACATATATTCTAATATAATGTGTTCGAATCTACCAATCTCGAATCTATATATCAGAAATCATAATCTATAGTAATATATGCGAGCAATCAATGCTTTTGGAAGACTCTTTCCTTATGCACTGTACAGAGAGGCAGTGCACGGGCAGTGGGCCATCTCCATGCCTATCTGTCCCTTTCTTTCTACCCTTCTCCAAATCCTTTCCCTGCTGTCTCTCCTCGGTAACTCCCCAGACAGGATCCTCTGCATGCTCTCTTCTTCCCTGCAACTCAAATCTCCCTGATTGTACGCTGACTGAAGTGTACATTGATTGCGCACAGAAGCAGCTCTAATCGCAATGCGTCTCCCCACTGAGCGCCAAGCTGAGTGAGTCAGAGACTGCGCTGTACAAAAACTGGGATAACAGCATCACGAACGGGATTAGAGAGTCGAGCAGCCGCATGGATCAACAAACGCCAAATCGTGACAGACTGGTTGCTGAGCAGCTGCGCCACCGTCGCGACCTTCTCAACTGGCAGGCCGGCGAGTTGGACGCCGAGTTCAACCGACTGCAAGGCCTGCTGGCATGGCATCGGGAACGCCTGCTCGACGGCATCTCCCGACAAGGCGAAGAAGTTGAGGCCCAGCTGAGGGCTGACTGCGACAATTGCCACTCTGACAAGGATGATAGCATCGAAGGTGACGTCATCGGTTACCTTGGCAACCTGCGCCACCGGCTGAGCACTCTGCTGCCCCGACTCGGCCGGCAGCCGCCGCCGCGAATCGGTCGGATGGACGCGGCGGCGGCCAGCGAGCGGGCGGAGCGAATCGCCGCGCCCGGCATCGACGCGCCCAGCCTGGTGGCAGTCGTGGCCGACACGCGCCGCCTCCAGCTCTCAGCCGACAGCCAGCCGCCTCGCATCCGCGTCTCGGAAGCAGCAGAAGGCGCCGAAGCCGGCCAGTCGGAGTGGAGCGGCGTGCAGCCGCCCTGCCTGGCGGTGGCCCACGCTGGCGACGGCTCGGCGCTTTGCCGGCTGTCGCTCGTCTTGCCGTCGCCGACTCGCCTGATGGTGCCGCTGCACCCGGCCGGCCTGGCTGCTGGCGACCACATCGCCGGCCTGTCCGTCTGCAACTCGGACGGGCTCCTGGCCGTGTCGGTTGTCAAGGCAACCGAAGGCGGCGCCGGATCCGGCGTGCTGCTGACGGACTTGGCCGGCCGGACTGTCCGGCGCCTTGTCGGCCGGGATTTCGGCATCGACTATCCAATCTGCCTGTTCTTCGGCCTCTGCTTCGGCGACAAGCCCGACGAACTGTTCGCGCTGGCTGTGGCGACGAACCGGCCGGCCGGTGGAGAGGCGTCAGCCGACGACGGAACTGGCCGAGTCGAGGCTTCGGCGCTTCTGGCATCGACGCGAGCCGGCTGGGCGCCCGTCAACGTCAGCCATCTGTTCCGATGTGGCCCTGAAGGCGGCGGTGAGCTGGCCTTCAGCCTGGCCAGGCGCCCGCCGCATCTGTACGCCAGCTCGGCCCGACCGCCATGCGCTGCCAAGCTGTGCGAGTTCACGCAGCGCCTCGTTGCCGTCCTTCCTCCGGCCGGACGCGGCGGCAGCCAAGTCGGCCAATCCAACTGCTACAGTCTGAGCTGCCCGTCAGCTTGCGCCGTGGACAGTCGCGGCCTGTTGTACCTGGCCGACTCCGACGGCGCCTGCGTGAACGCCATCTCGGCTAATGGCGACCTCATCTATCGACTGGCTCGGGCCGACATGCGTCGACCTGTTGGCCTCGCCGTTTACGAGTCGGACAACGCCGCGGCTGGCGACCCGGTCAGGCTGTTCGTTGCCGACGCCGGAGCCGACTGCGTCTGGGCGTTCGACTTGCCTTAAATTTTTGTGTCGTCCGGTAAAAACCGACAGTCAAGTTTAGCTACTTCTACTGTTAGTAGTGTATTGCTGCGAATATTAACAGAAAATTTTAAAATTTCCATATTTATTTAGCGCCGATTGGTTGAAACATTTTGTCCCGGATTCCTTTTCGTACTTCAGTATAAATACTCATAGATTGAATTTTGTTGAATTCAAAGCTTCTTTGTTGGAAATTAATCAAACAACAACCATTTTAACATGTCCGTCATGAAGTTGCTTCAGCATTCGTAAGTATTTTTAATCAGTTTATTTTACTTTCGCTGACAAAAAATAAACAGCTCTCATCTCTCCTTTGTTTGATAATTTATTGCACGGCAATTTTTTATGCCTTGGTCAATTCTGTCCCAGCACGCAAGAACGGCACTTCTTCCATTTAAAATATCAAGCCTCATTAATTTTTTCGATTTCTGGTATCGATCTTGTAAGAGTCTAGAGGAGCAGGCGGCACCACCTTATGATTTTTTACATAAGAAAAACAAAACAGGCCCTCAAAAAGGCTACACATAGACCTGACACATCCTTCATTCGTTACCATGATAGATATGCCGTAAATAAGCAATCCATTCTACTCCTTTCCCAAGAACTGCAGATTAGCAATCCATTCTACTCCTTTCCCAGGAACTGCAGATTAGCAATCCATTCTACTCCTTTCCCAAGAACTGCAGATTAGCAATCCATTCTACTCCTTTCCCAAGAACTGCAGATTAGCAATCCATTCTACTCCTTTCCCAAGAACTGCAGATTAGCAATCCATTCTACTCCTTTCCCAAGAACTGCAGATTAGCAATCCATTCTACTCCTTTCCCAAGAACTGCAGATTAGCAATCCATTCTACTCCTTTCCCAAGAACTGCAGATTAGCAATCCATTCTACTCCTTTCCCAAGAACTGCAGATTAGCAATCCATTCTACTCCTTTCCCAAGAACTGCAGATTAGCAATCCATTCTACTCCTTTCCCAAGAACTGCAGATTAGCAATCCATTCTACTCCTTTCCCAAGAACTGCAGATTAGCAATCCATTCTACTCCTTTCCCAAGAACTGCAGATTAGCAATCCATTCTACTCCTTTCCCAAGAACTGCAGATTAGCAATCCATTCTACTTCTTTCCCAAGAACTGCAGATTAGCAATCCATTCTACTCCTTTCCCAAGAACTGCAGATTAGCAATCCATTCTACTCCTTTCCCAAGAACTGCAGATTAGCAATCCATTCTACTCCTTTCCCAAGAACTGCAGATTAGCAATCCATTCTACTCCTTTCCCAAGAACTGCAGATTAGCAATCCATTCTACTCCTTTCCCAAGAACTGCAGATTAGCAATCCATTCTACTCCTTTCCCAAGAACTGCAGATTAGCAATCCATTCTACTCCTTTCCCAAGAACTGCAGATTAGCAATCCATTCTACTCCTTTCCCAAGAACTGCAGATTAGCAATCCATTCTACTCCTTTCCCAAGAACTGCAGATTAGCAATCCATTCTACTCCTTTCCCAAGAACTGCAGATTAGCAATCCATTTTATTCCATCCTCGAGGACTGTGGATTGTGATACAATATCTAATATTGCCAATCAAACCAATTTCTTATCTAGAGATTGTCAGTCTTGAGAATAAAAACGCTTTGAGTGAGCAGTTGAGCAATAATATTGCTCATATTTTCATCCACCAGTTCACTTATTTCCGGCCACACGACTTCCGATTGTATCCCAGTTAATAATGATAGGTTCGCAATGGGATAACGGCTAAGTTATGCAAGCTCATTCCTCTCACTGGCCTTCACTTCCTCAGACACATTTCTAACCTCTCCTTTCACTTCTGCACACACACACACACACACACACACACACACACACACACACACACACACACTCAAGATTGCTTGTTGTCGGCGGAAAATGCAAAAATAAGAAAGAAAAGAGAAACAAAAAGTGGACTCGATGTGGGGCCTAGCTGAGCCTGCGACCGATAATGCGATAAAGACAGAAAGGGAATGCTGAGCCGGTCAAGTGTGATTCCTGCCTCTGAGGCAAAAGCTCAGCGGCTCTCGTTATTCAATTAGCTACCAGGCTGACAGGGGGTCATTTTCTTCCCCTAACGAATTGAGATCCCGATTCAATAGCCGGGAAAGTCGGGCAGAATCCTCCGGCCTATCTGGGATGTTGCAATTTGGGAAATTAATCTGCGCCCGCTTTGTTCGGACAAAGCCAATGTCACATTGAAGATCGGCTATAAAATAGTCTTTACCGGCTAGATTAACAATCCATTCTTAATGCTGCACCATTATAGTCTAGATTAACAATCCATTCTTAATACTGCACAATAATCGGCTAGATTAGCAATCCATTCTTAATGCTGCACCATTATAGTCTAGATTAACAATCCATTCTTAATACTGCACAATAATCGGCTAGATTAGCAATCCATTCTTAATGCTGCACCATTATAGTCTAGATTAACAATCCATTCTTAATACTGCACAATAATCGGCTAGATTAGCAATCCATTCTTAATACTGCACCATTATAGTCTAGATTAACAATCCATTCTTAATACTGCACAATAATCGGCTAGATTAGCAATCCATTCTTAATGCTGCACCATTATAGTCTAGATTAACAATCCATTCTTAATACTGCACAATAATCGGCTAGATTAGCAATCCATTCTTAATGCTGCACCATTATAGTCTAGATTAACAACATATTCCTAATGCTCCACCATGATAGTCTAGATTAACAATCCATTCTTAATACTGCACAATAATCGGCTAGATTAGCAATCCATTCTTAATGCTGCACCATTATAGTCTAGATTAACAATCCATTCTTAATACTGCACAATAATCGGCTAGATTAGCAATCCATTCTTAATGCTGCACCATTATAGTCTAGATTAACAATCCATTCTTAATACTGCACAATAATCGGCTAGATTAGCAATCCATTCTTAATGCTGCACCATTATAGTCTAGATTAACAACATATTCCTAATGCTCCACCATTATAGTCTAGATTAACAATCCATTCTTAATACTGCACAATAATCGGCTAGATTAGCAATCCATTCTTAATGCTGCACCATTATAGTCTAGATTAACAATCCATTCTTAATACTGCACAATAATCGGCTAGATTAGCAATCCATTCTTAATGCTGCACCATTATAGTCTAGATTAACAACATATTCCTTATGCTCCACCATGATAGACTAGATTAACAATCCATTCTTAATACTGCACAATAATCGGCTAGATTAACAACAAATTCTTAATGCTGCATTATGATAGGCTAGATTAGCAATCCATTCAAATTCTTTACTCCTAGCCTTTAAGTTAACAATCGATTTTAGTTAACTGTTATAATATTGAAGGAATGTAAACAATATTTTCTGCATAAAAATTCTGCAGTTTTTTGTACTTGACGTAAGTATTGTTTATTCTAAAAAGTGGGAAATAGCATGCAAAAGCTTAGATGTTTTTATGACTTAGGCAAAAAGTTTCCAGTATCCAAGCGCTAGTGTTTGATTTGTACTGAAGGACGAAAAATCCGTGCTTAGTACCAAAAACAATCAGCTGCCCCCTGCAGATCGAGTATCAAAGTTTGGCTCATTAATTATTAATCAAGCAATCTAGTCTGAGTGATCCGAGACTCAAGTTTCGAGAACCAGTCTTAGTTTTTTTATGCAGGATTTCTATCTCTATTGCAATAGTTGCACGAGCTACCTGATGTTATGAAACTTACACAGCTCTTATTTAACAATCTCGATACCGAACTCCCATTGTAAAAGTACTTTTCAATGGAGTATCGCCTTTAGCAAACATCGCTATTGCAAGTCTATTTTTTATAGACAACCTACTCGTAGATTGGCTGCCTCTCGAAGGCTCAGTCCAAGGCTGCAGGGGTCGCAACACCCAACCCAAAATTTTCCCACCTTACACTGGTACCCGATCTCAGCTGAGTGGACTGAAGCAATGCGGGATTAAGTGCCTTGCTTAACGAAACAAAATGTCTCCTACAGTTGGAGTTCGAACTTAGGACCTTCCAGCTACAGCTCGTTGCCTTATTTCACTTGCAACAATCCCATTTTTGTCCCATTCCGCAGCCCGCAGCTGAAGCTTGTGTGCATCTTGGCTTTATTAGCAAGCATTCTCGACAATTCCACAGCCGACAAAGTCGATCCGGAGGTTGCCCTTGGCAACGCTTCGCAGTTGGTTCGAGTTTCGCGCGTGCTTGACGAAATTCTGGCCGTGGCCCGCTACGACAGCCACCTGCGGCCCGGCCTGGACATGCGATGGAACAGCTCCACGGGCCAGCGGGAAGTTGTCGGTATGGGAGACGCCGTAACCAACTGACCATGTGGTTGCGTAATCAGATTGAGGATATTAAGCGAGCATTAGACAGTATTAGTTCACCGAAAAATCACAAAAAACATTGAGTCAATATAAAGTGGACTGAGTGAATACGAATTGCCTAACAAGATAACTGCCCTGTCACTAAATAGCTAGAGGGAGGAGGTGAGTGGCTCGGCGGTCAAGCGCGTCTGCCTTGTGTGCCACTGGCCCGGGTTCGACCCCGCATTGTATTGAGTTATTTTTCCATATAGGGCGTGGTATCTTGTACATGGCCACATTACGCCGTTTATGCAATTCACGCCCATGAGGGCGACCCCCCAAGGCACAGAGAGTGTACATTCTTGGAAATGCCGCTTGTACACCCTGTGTGAGTGCGTGATTGGGTGCAATACTGGACAGTCTCTGTACTGAATTACCGTTGCGCACCGTGTGTCCGTGTGTGTGAGTTGATGGCTGCGTACCGCATTTAGTGTGCCTGCACGCGCGTCAGGAGTAGCGAAATGGGCAGCAATGCCTTCTCGCTGGTTGTGGGACAATGACGCTTGCTTAGAAGCGGCAGGGTGCCTGCAGCCCTGCTGTGATGATGATGATTATTATTAAATAGCTAGAGGGAACTAATGGGTTTACCTTGTGCGAAAAGCTACCAGCAATGTGCTCTGCTGTGACCTTGTGAAAAGTGCGCTTGTGAAACGAATAATGAATTTGAAAAAAAGCGCTCACTGTCTTTTCTAATCAATCAGATGCAGCAAGACAAGTCTGCCCAATGAATACACTCGTAAGTCGGGGCTTTCACTAGGCTTAAGCCCACTTTCGCTTCCAAATTCCAGAGGCAGCAGCAGCAGTCACATTGCCCAGTCACGCAATCCTGCTCATAAGAGACAAGAATCTTCTTTTTTAGAAAAAAACTCGCCTAGCTAGTTTGAAGCCTCGGCGAGTTTCCACTAATTCAAGCGA